>CM021110.1:366494357-366528973 GCA_007115665.2 Sequoiadendron giganteum | reverse complement strand
GGAAAGGAGTAGAAACACAGATAAGAATTGAAAGTGAACCTAGGCTCAAGCACATGATTACAGAGTATGATGTTGTGAATGAAGTAGCATACTTTGAAACTAAGATATAAGTTTACAAATAAGAGGAAGTTCTTACTTTCTCTATAGTCAGTCCCACAGATACATTACCCCTAGAAAATAATGATCCAATGATAGGCATTAACCAATAGGTTCTGGTAGCGAAATTGCAGCAAGATAGGCTGGTTTTAGGGGAAGAAACAGATCTGAGTAGTTTGTTACTTCCAAATTGGTGTAGGATTCACTATCATAATCACTCTAACTTAACATGTCAATCATGCTTAGATATTCTAGGTCATGTAGTTCAGCCCCAGCAAACGTATCAAGAGAAATCTCGGGCTCCCATCAATGAGTTTTCTTTCAATATTAAGGATTCCACCATTCTAAGATGGGCTAGTATTTCTCAACATGAAGATTCCTCACTAGTAGAATAGACTCGGGTTCTATGTTCTAAAAATAAAGAAGAGGTTGAGGTGTCTCAATTCCTATTCAACACACCTACCCTAGATACTTTTCCAATACCCAAGGCATTGATGAGAAATGAGTTGGATTGCAATTTAACCCAAGAGGTTGTTCAGGAAGTAATTTCTGAGTAGGTTGAAAACACAGAAAAGTGTTCAAGAGAGCTTTGTCTAAAGTTAGTTGCTGATAAACAGCAAAATTCTGAGCCACCACACATCCCAAGCAAGTCATCTCCAGTTATTCCCAAGAAGAAATAACTCCCAGCCAAAGACCAATTATGGACCCATAAATTTGATGGTTCTAAGTCTAAGGCAGGAAGTGGAGCAGGGATTGAACTAACCAACCCGAAAGGGAAGACTTACTTTGCTTCTTATAGATTGCAATTTGGTTGTATGAACAATGTTGTTGAGTATGAAGCACTCACCCAAGGTCTTATGTTTGCTCATAAGAAGAAGGTTACTGCTCTCACTGTTATGGGAGATTCTGAGGTAATTGTGAAACAAGTACGGAGCCAATATACATGTCATAACAAGAGATTGGCTTCATATAGGAATAGGGTTTAGAATTTAATTGAATATTTTGATGCCTTTGGGATTAGTCTGATCCCTAGGGAAGCAAATCAAATTGCAAATGCTCTTGTTGTGGCTGCTAGCACATTAGAACCCATGCAAGATTTTGATCTAAAGAGGTTTTTAGTTGAGTTGGTTTCTGTCCCAGTAGTGCCTGATAACATTTGACACTTTTAGGTATTTGATGATGATCAACACAGGAAAGTTTGAATGTTTTTCAAGGACAAATAATGGATGAATCTGAATGAGATCAGGGAGATTGGGACCCTGAGAAAGAGAGTCCAGAAGGGATATTAGATTTAAAGAGTAATAGCATTCTGAAAGGGATGGTTGCCTTAGAGAGGATATTTGATTCAGACCCAAGGGCTCGCCAAAGGGTGCCTACAGAGAGTGAGGGAGGTAAGTATGAATCCGCTAATTTGACTCACTTAGGCCCAGAAAGAAATGTTCTTATAGGAAAGACTTGTCCTTAGGAAATCAAAGACAAGATAATCAAGGTCTTGGAGTAGAACATTAGAGCTATAGCTTGGAGCTATGATGATTTAAAAACTTTTGACACTTTAGTGATTACTCACACTATACCTCTCAAGCCTGATGCCAAGCCGTTTCGCCAAAAGCAATGCCCGGTCAATGCGTTGATTGAGCCTTTGATCTAGAAGGAGGTACATAAAATTTTATCTACTAGAATAATATTTCCAGTTAGACATTCTACTTGGGTGGCTAATTTGGTTCCTGTACACAAGAAGAATGGTGAGATCAGATTGTGTGTTGATTTTAGGAACTTAAACAAGGCCTCTGAGAAAGACAATTATTCATTACCTTTTCTTGATGAAGTATTACAGAAGGTAAATGGATCCCAGATGATGTCATTCTTGGATGGTTATTCCGGATACAATCAGGTCCTGGTTAGTCATGAGGATAGGATGAAGACTGCTTTCACCACTAAATGTGGAACATTTGCTTACAGGAGGATGCCATTTGGTATCATCAATGCTGGTGCTACTTTCCAAAGAGCAATGGATGTAGCTTTCAAAGATCTGATATGAAAATGTATAATCATTTATGTAGATGATTTGACCATCTTCTCTAGGAATAGAGAAGACCATGCTGCTGACCTGGAAAAGGTTCTAAAGAAATGTATAAGTTATGGTGTCTCTCTTAACCCAAAGAAATGTGTATTTGGAGTATTTGAAGGGAAAATCTTGGGACATATTATATCAAAGGAAGGGATTTCCATAGATCCTGACTGAGTGGAGGCCATCTTGAAATTGACAAAGCCAAGTAGCAAGAAGGAAATGAGGTCTTTCTTTGGAAGGATCAATTTTGTTAGGAAATTTATAACTGGGTTTGTAGAGATTGTTAAACCCCTCAATGAAATGATGAAGAAGGATGAAAAGATTGAATGGAGTGTAGAGGATAAGTCTTCTTTCATGAAGATCAAACAATCTATATTTGAGGCACCTATTTTGACAATCCTAGATTATCTAAAACCCTTCTACATTTATTCTTTTGCTTCTGACCATTCATGTGCAATAGTTTTGACACAGAGAAGAGAAGAGAGTGAGGAGAGACCAATTGCTTTTAAGAGATCTCCATTTAAGAATGTAGAAGTAAGGTATTCACCAATAGAGAAACAAGCCTTTGCATTGGTAGGAGTAGTGAAGAAGTTCAGGCATTACATAATTCGAAGTCAAGTGATGGCCATAGTTCCAGATCCAACTGTAAAGTCTCTTCTGATGCAAAGTGAATTAGTGGAATGAAGAGGGAAGTGGATGGAAATCTTGTAGGAGTTTGATTTAGAAATTCACCCCATGAAACTCGTTCGAGGACAAGGATTGTCAAAAGCAATGGCAGATGTAGATAGAAATATTACTTTCCAACAGTACATTGTCCAATCATTCACAAAGGATCCCTGGTATACAGATTTAGTTTTCTTCCTCCTCAATAACAAATGTTCAGAAGGAATGAATGCTACTCAAAGGAGAGAATTGAGGATGAAGAGTGCTCATTATATGCTCAAAGAAGGATCCATTTATAGAAAGAATTTTCAGTAATCTATTTACATTGTTTGGATCAGCAAGAAGTTAAGCATGCTATTGTTGAGTTTCATGGAAGGCATGGAACAGGGCATGGGTCTGTTGATGCTTTGGCTCATCAGATTTTAAGATCAGGCTATTATTGGCCTTATTTATTTAGAGATGCACATCAACACTGTAGGACTTGTCATGTGTGCCAAACTTCTGCATCTAGAGAAAGAAATCCTACAATGCCCCTACAACTGGTATATGAGGTAAGGCCATTTGCCCAATGGACACTTGATTTTGTAGGTGTAATTAATCCAAATTCTTCTGTAGGTCATAAATTCATCTTAACTGCAACAGATTAGTGCACATGCTGGACTGAGGCCCTACCTTGCAAGAACAACACCACAGAGGTGGTCATCAAGTTTCTGACTGAAAACATCACAACAAGGTTTGGAGTTCCATTTTCTCTGGTATGTGATAACGGCCCTATTTTTTCTTCTGCAGAATTCATTTCATGGGCCTATAAATATAAAATTGTTTTGAAATATTCTTCCAATTATTACCCTCAAGGAAATGGAGTGGTTGAGTCCACAAATAAAAACTTGTTGGAAGTTATAAGAAAGTTGTTAGAGAACAATCCTAGGGACTGGCACACCCAGTTGAGGTATGCCTTATGGGCAAATCGAACCAGAATCAAAGCAGCTCTAGGAAACTCACCTTTTAACTTAGTTTATAGCCAAGACCCTATCTTCCCCATACATTTATAGATACCTGTTCTTAAGTTCATGCAAGAATTTTATCCAGGGATGATAGGATTGAAGTTGGACTACTTAATTTATTGAACATGGAAGAACAAAGAGATGTTGAGTTCTGGTTTGACAAAAGAGCCAAGATAAAATCTTTTAGGATATCAAATCTTGTGTTATTATGGGATAAGGCCAGGGAAAAGAAAGGAGATCATTAGAAGTTTGATAGACTTTTGTTAGGTCCTTATCGAATAGTTGAGATACTAGGGGATAATGCTTTTCGTTTGAGTACCTTAATAGGAGTGCTTGTTCCATTACTAGTTAATGGTCAGTTTCTCAAGCACTATTTTGGTGCATAGAAGGTCTAATGTTTTAAAAGGAATTGTATTATACTGTATCATATGTAATTAATTTTTTGTTTGGGTTTTAGCTGTTTTATTTTGTTTTCTTTCTTTCTTTATTTTGTTTGTTTGTTTTGTGTTGTCTTGTTTCATTGGGGATCCTCATTTTTCTCATCTCAAATCAAGGGGTTGTTATTCAAAGTATAATATTGGTACTAGGAGAGAAATTGGTTTAGGTATTTTCATCATAATCATTGAAAAGGATTTCGTTCTGAAACTTATGTTTTATGATAATTCTAGTTTGGGTTTGAAAAGTTATTAAGGAAAGAAGATATATTGTGACTATCTCATGAATTGTAATCGAAGATCTGTCACCAAATTAGAAAAACATCTGCATGATTAATTACCTATTTGTTTTAGAATGGCTCTACCCTTTGATTCAAGTGAAAAATCTGATTCCAAAACTATCATGAAATCCATAGTAGTTCTCAACCCATGTTTCAGATTCATTATGTCTGAAGTATTGAGGAAAGTGCACAAAAGATTTCCACAAGCAAGGTTTTTTAAAAAAATAAAAATGAAAAGGAAAGCGAGAAAGGAGAGGCAAACTCAATATCAAATGGGTAATCAAGTATCTCTATCGAGGCTATGGATGCCTGGCTGGTAGTAAAGAAATGCTTTGAGAGAACTAGAGGTATCTCCGTCAGGGCTATGGATGCCTATCTGGCAGCAGAGCAATTCCCAGGATTTTACTCCATGATAGTTAAAAGGACTTAACCTATGTAGCTTGAATCTTAAGGTATAGATGTTCACAAATAGAGAAAGTATCTACAAAGAATGATGCATAATATAGGCACCCACTCAGATTCAGAAATAACTCATGGGCACATACATTTCAGATTCTAGCTCAAACTTATCCTACATATATTTGATCTTATTCAAGATAGTATGCTTCATAAACCAAGTAGTTTTAGGGTGACTCAAATTTTTCTTTGGGTATCTTGAAAATGGGTAAACCATTTTGCCAACTGAGTCACCATTTGTTATGCCTTGCATAACCACCCCATCTTTTGCCTTGGTCATAATGGGTCCCCCTTTTGTGTTTTTACCTTATGTTGTTTTTCAAACAAATTTTGGGGTCTTTTGCTTCCAACCCTTTGTTTTATTTTGGCTTAGTCTGTCGAAAGCGGAGCCGGAACCAAATCGGGTTCTAAAACTTCAATCAAAACTTGATCCGTGCCCCATCCCGACAGTCTTCTTTTTTGACTTTTTATTTTGTCTTCATTGAAGCCAGAACCAGAGTGGATGTTAAGTTGGTGTTTATTGAAAATTACAAAATCAAAATCAATTTCGGCCCCAACTCCACTTTTTGAACTTTTTGTTTTAGTCTAATTTTGGTTAAGTTTTCTTATTTTCATTCTTTTGTTTTATTTTCATGTTTGGTTTTGTTTTCTGTTTTCTCGGCAGAACTGAAACTGGAACGGTAATCAAGTTCGGAAATTGCTCAAGTTTCTGGATCAGTTTCCATTTCGATTCCGCCCCCCCGTTTCTTGGTCATTGACTATTTGACCAAAGTCGCACTGTAGTGAAGTGTTTGTTCTCTTTCAGTTTTGACTCCACCTAAAACTACATTTAATGCATTAATAATGGCTTCCTGTGTAGGTAGAAATTCTCATTTTTACCTTCATTAAGGATTAAACATATCATTATTTTCATTTTTAAGAAATTGAAGAATAAGGAAGAGCAGCCGCAGAGTTCATTTGAACGAATCGACTGAAGGAGAAGGAGATAATTGTTGTGAATTAATTCAGAAGGTTAGCCAGGTCTTGCATTCGAGGTAGGGTTCTTTTCTCATTTTTGTTCTTTTATTTTGCTTCCCTGTTCTTTGTTCGTGTTGTTTGGTTTAATTTTTTGGGCGAGTTTGCCATTTTCATGGGTTTGTGTGTTTGTGTTCTTTCTTTTGTTTGTTGTTCTTGATTCTGTGCTTAGGTTTTATATTTTATAGGGGGTTAGCGCATGGTCACTTTCATGTTTTGTCGTGAACGCATCATGTAGTGTTGGGTTTTAAATATGTAGATTTTATTGGGGTTTTTCACAGTGAGGTAGATTAAATTCATGTTTTTTACAGAGTTAGGGTTAGTTGAATCTTGTTTTTACTCACCCCATTTGTCATGCATTCAATCTAGTAAATTGGGAGGGGTTAATTCTATGCCCTAGTTTTGTCGTGTTTTCTAGATTAGGGTTTCATATGTTTCGGTGATAACCTTTTAAAATGATTAAATATGATGCCCTAAAATACAGTTGTCCCCACGGTCAGATGGACATAATATTTTCATGGTATATTTCAAGCCTCGATTCATTTAATATGACCTTAGTGTTAATCATGGAGTTATGAGTTAAGTTGTGAAAATCTTTGATGATGTCATGGTCAACATAAGTGGAAGTGGGAGTAGAATTGATTTAGAATTTTAGATATGTTTTATGTTTAAGTGTCAATTCCATTTTCCATCTCATGTCCGATCTCGCTTATAGTAAGAAGATTTACTTCATGAAATATTTTTGCCTAACGGACTTGGAACCGGAAACGAAACCAAAATAGAAAAATGAAAACAAAAAATCTTAAGGGAACCGAATCAGTTTCGTTTTCGGTTCTAGTTTCGGTCACTATTTCACTTCCGACTCTGGGTCCACTTCTTGTTAGTAGAGTAACCATTCTAGTTCTGACTTCAACCTTGCCAGTATTTTAAAGGAGATTATTTAGGATATTGTCTACATAGTTCCGCCTCTGGTGTATGTATGAAAGGTATGATTTGAAGACACATTTGGAGATATTTCATTCAAGGATTTAACTAGAGATATTTGTTACAGGAAAGCTAGGAGGATGTTGGGAACATCAGGAGAATTTTCCTAAAGAAACCAGCTTGTAGGGACATAAAAGGTAGCACCTAAACCCAAGAAGATGAAATCAGAATAGTTGCCATATACTTTGAGGTATGATCACAGGAGTCCTGTTGTGAAGGTGAGCAAAGTGGAATCAGACTGGTCAGACATCACAGACATGAACTTGGGCTAGTACAACTTTGAGGAAGCATATACTGAAACATTCAATGAGAATGCGACACTTAGAAAGAAGAGAATTATTGAGTCTATTTTGGCTCATATCACATTGTTTCCTTTGTCAATCCAATGCCTAGAGTTCATCTTGACAGTAGCTAGTGCCTATAATCCTACAACAAGACTATGCATGGATTCACAAAACAAGGTGATGATTGATCTCACTCCTCAAGCATTTCAAAATATATTTAATGTCCCAAATCCTAAGAAATTGGTGCAGTTGGATGAGGTAGAGGCTTTGGAGAAATATAGTAATTATAAAGAGTCCAATAAGTCTCATTTGAACAAAAAATGGTTGCAGATGGAGAAGAAATCTTTAAGCAAGCTTGCAGACCAGCCAAAGAGGGCAGATTTCTATAAAGAGGTATCCAATTTAAGAATGATGTTGTCTAGGGTTTTTGGGAACATAGATACATTTCAGTTCAAGGAGCGGATGTTTCCTTTCATCTAGACAATTTTAAATTGAGCCCAGTAGTTTGATTGGTTGATGATTGTATCAAATTCTATTCATGATCAACTGACCAACATCAGAGAGACTAACTATTCTTTATGACTTCTTACATTGTTTATGCAGTAGGAAGGTTGGGTATTTTCCCAAGTTTAAACAGAGTAGCGATAATGGGAGTCTTGTATGGATAGAAGAAAGTGTCGGAGCACTATGACCAGTTGTCTCTACAAGTTTCTGAGACTCAATTTAGAAGAGTCAATGATGCATTTATATATGTAGTCATTAATCAATTAAATGGAGATGCAAGGTACAGGCTGAGTCAAGAAGCCATGGCATTCATAGGTGAATGGGGATGTTGGTACATTCAATACCCCAAATTCACATATTTCAGGTTAGCTGGTTTTGAAGGCCATCCACATTTGCTCCCAAGGTGTTGCAATAATAGAATACTATTGATGGAGTTGGTATATCAAGCTCTTGGAGTTAGTGCTCGGTTTGGAATAAAACATAAGATAGGTTGTCACAAGTTCCCCATGAAATTGGGTGAGTATGGTTGTCAACATTTGGTAGGAGCAAAGGTGGTCTGAAGAGAACTAGTACAACTAAAGCTAGGTTTGTATATAGCTCGGAGGTACTTTGAACCAAAGGGAAAGATGAAGGCTTTGTTGTCTTCTATATTTGATAGGCATTTTAATTTGTTGGAAGATTTTTGGAGTGACCGGTAGGATGAATATGATTTAAGGAAGAAGAATTATGAAAGATTATTTGTCTCACTCATGGCAGAGCTTGGTGTCAAGAATGGAATTCCTGACACATTGGTAGATGATGGTATTATGTTGGATCCATCTTATGAAGCTTTGAAAATTGGAACTAAAAGCTTGGATCCAATTAATTGGGATGTTGAAGAAACTATTGATATTAAGCAGATAGGAAGAACAGTCATGGATAGAAGTGTTCACTGGTTAATGTTAAGAACCAAGGCTCCTCAAGAGCCAGCTCCTAAAAAGGGGAAAGGGTATAAGAGAATTAAAAGGAAGACACCTCCTAAAGAGACTTTGGAGTTCTTTCCCCTAGAGATTGATGAGATAGAACTTGAAGTGGCAAGGGATGAAGAGGAAACACAAGAAGGGGATGTTCCAATAGGATCAACTATTTCAACATCTACATTAGGTGAGTCTTCCACACAAATCGCACTTACAAAACAGCAGAGAGGAGAAGTTCAAGAGGGAACTCTTCATAGCATGGCTGAAACTACCAAGGGAAAAGAAGTGGAGAGGGACATTCATGATGCCGGAATGGATTAAGATGAAACTGTGTTAGAGAAGGACATGCAAGAGAATATGCCTCTAGAGGAGGATTCTGAATAGGTGATGATGCAAGAAGAGAAATGGGAATTGTTTGAAGAAGCCAAGAAGGATGCAAATGCAAAAGCTGTAGCAGTAGAGAAACAAAAGCAAATTGATGCCAAGGCACAAGCTGATGCTATACTGCACCAACAGCAATTAAAAGCCAAAAAAATTGAAGCTAAGTCAACAGTTGATGAAGTAGAGAGAGAAAAAAGGCAACAAGAATATGAACTCAAGGTTAAAGAAGAGAATGAAAAGCTGGAACTAATACAAAAGATTCATGACCTTGAAGAAGAGAAGGCAAGAAACTGGAGGGAGAGAGAATTCTTGGTTGCTATGTTGAAACTTGCAGGAGAATCTCGCCAAAAAGAAGAAGAAGCAAAAAGATTAAGAAAGGAAAAGGATGCTGAAGAGCTGGTTAAGAAACATGAAGAAGAAGAAGTAGAAAGATTAAGAAAGGGAAAGGATACTGAAGAGCTGGTTAAGAAACAACAAGAAGAAGAAAAAAAGGTAGAAAAGCTTAAGGCTTTGGAGGCAGAAAGGTTAGAGAAAGAATGACTAGAGAAACTGGAAAGAGAAGCTCTAGAGAAGGAAACACTGGAGAAGGATAGGTTGGAAAAGGAAAGATTAGAAAGGGAAAAAGTGGAGAGAGATCGATTGGAGGAAGAGAGGTTGAAGAAAGAAGAAGAAGATAAAAAGATACAAGAAAAGAAAGATAGGGAAGAGGTTGAAAAGCTTGTGCAGATGCATGTGTTGCAAAAACAGCAAGAGGAACCAAGGGTTGATTCTCAATCCCAAGTAAATATGCAGCTACCTTCTACTACTACCATTACTTCTTCTTCCACCATGATGACTGCTGTTCCAAGTGCTCCCACTTGGTTAAAATTGGATCTATAGAAAAGGGCAGTAACACCTTCACAACCTCTCAATTGGGAGGATATGATGAAGGAGATTGAATAGGAGAGGCCTAAAAAGAAGGCCAAGATTCTACACTCTATGAGACTCAGACAAAGGAGAGATTGTTGCTGAGTGTGCCATACCAATGATAGAAAAGGAGGTAGGGGACATGTAGCTAACATATTACTAGTTGAGTACTATCAACTTGGGAAGGCCCACTAGGAATCAGCAGATGAACCTAATTGATGTGGTGGCTTCAACAACCAAGTCAAGAATGATAAAAGATAAACAAAAGAAAGATGAGCTTAAGGCTCAGTTGGATCAATTACATTCATTTCTGATAAGTGTCTCCTCTCTGAGATCACAACAAGTAACAGCTATTGAGACTCCAATTTTGTTAAGAAAAAAGGAGGTAGATGATTTAGTGTAGGTAAGAGGCAAAGTGGAGATGGTAGACAGATGGGTGGACAAGTTGAATCGGGAGGTAGGTAAAGTTTTGGTTGAGGGTTTTGAAGTTTACAAAGGAACTGAAGAATTGATAATAGAAATGCATCAATACATTGAAGCATCAGAGAAATAAGAAGAGGAGTATAAAGAGTATAGTCAGAAATTGGAAAAGGTTAATACATTGCCTTTGACTACTCTTCTTGAATAGTCCATACTTGAGGAGGAGAATAAAGATTTTGACAGAAAAACCTCTCGTATACTTCGATTCAGAGCATATTTCTTGTGTAAACATAGGAATGAGGTTCAATAGGCTGTTAATAATCTGACTGAGTAGTTTGAGGTGCTGGAAGTAGTCATTGCTATCATTGTATATTTAAATGTGTTAACAAAAGAAGGCATGCCTTTGAATCAGATAAAAGAGAAATGGGATGAAAGATTCAGAGGACTCATGCAGAAAGGAGATGATGGCGAAGATTTGATGATAGATCGACTAATGGATGTCCAAGAAGAAATAAAAGCTGCTAGAAGAGAGTTGACAAAGTTCAAAGGTGTGAGGGAGTTTGCTGCAGCAGAATTAAATCAAATTAAATTTGAAGATAGTTGGATTGATGGGCTAGAATTAGATACATTACAGCAAGTCTTTTCCAGTTAGGATGAGTTCATTGCAGACCCAGCTTCACATGCATAGATCTCTTGCATGCATGATTTTCTTCTTTCTCTCATGTTGCATGCAGTACTGCCAGTTTTTGAGGTGCATGACATGTTTCTCTTCTATCTTTCTATTCTCCAGTTTAACCAAATGTCTAATGTAAGAACTCAAGATTAAATTGATCTAAGTTTCCAAGAGAGTTGTAGTTCCTAAAAAGGTGGATGACCTAAAATAGAAGTGGAGTTCGAATTTTGTATATCTATAAATACCTTGTGGGTGTCATATTGTAAAGGTCAGCTAATTGGGAATAGAATTGGCTTACCTAATGTTAGGAGATATAATTTTGTAGTGATTACTAAGATACATTGTTACTAGGTACTTTACAGTTAATAAAAATTACAGGTTTACACAATATGGTGTTAGAATCGAATTGTTTTACTTGATAAGGCTGATAAGTTATAATCTATCTGAATGCCAGTGATTGTGCTAAAGCATGATAGTTTCTTATGTGATGAAAGTCATTAGAAGAAACTAGATTTAAGGATTATCTTCTTAGATTATCGTTGAATTAAAGTTGGTAAAATTTTTTTGATCTATGACCTTGGCAATGAATGGATGTGTGTTCTTTTGAAATTTTGGAGATAGTTGTGATATGCGAATAGTGGTATTAAATTAAGCACCTTAGATGCATGCAATGGTATAGTTTATTCTATAAATTGTGTCATGCTTTGGTTTTTGTGATCTATTAGAAAAAATTCATCGTTGAAGGTATATGTTTGGATGATAGATAAATTTGGTTCATACTTACTGGTTTACCCTTTGATCTATCTTTTTCTTTTATTGGAAACCACCTTTATTTACAAAAACGGTTTGATAAAATGAGTCATTGCTTGAATCTTTTTGTTACGAACACAGGCCCCTTGAACATTACAGTTGCATGAACCAATTGAGTGACATGAGATAGTTGAGAACCACCTACTAGGACCTTGGGAGTTAGGCTACTATATGTTATCTTTCTTTTTCAGGAGAAATAGGATAGAAATATTCTATTTTAATGTTGTTTGTGTCATTTTCACCATCAACAGGTATCTTGTGGGATTGTAATACTAGGGTAGGAGAATAGAGTCAATGGAAGATCCTTTATGAAACCTATGGTTTCAACCTTATTTCCATCCAGTTGCATAAACCCTCTATTTAAAGGTTCATAGCTAAGTCCTGAGGCTTCAACTATTTTATTGGGCATGACATTGGTGCTAGCACGAGAGTCAATCATAGAATTATGCAATATTTTTGTACCCACAATGAGAGTTAGGAAAAAGGGTTTTGGTTGTAGCTTACCTCCACCTTCAGTTGAGGTTCCCTCTCCCTTTTTCATGAGGACTTTGGCCCGAGGTGATGGATCAATGGATTTTTCCTTGGATGGTTGCTTTGTTGGCCCTATGCTTCCATCCTCTAATAGGGCCTTCTGAAACAATGAATTGTGCTCTATAATAGCTATGATATCCCAAAGAGATACATTAGTAGAGGATTTCTTAAACTATTCCATGACATTGAATGATAGCGGAGTCAGAGACTTCTTCTCCTTAGACTTTATTATAACAATATCCCTGCATGGTTGAGATTGTTGGAGAACTGCGAAGGTGCTAGGAGTTTTGTCAAGAACACTTTTAGGCTGCTGAGCAATCATCTTGCTCATGAATCTCCTCTTTGAGTGAGTGTTATAATCTGATTGCACTAGCGGGGCCTTTGATGTGGAAACATCATTCACAAGCGCCACCTCTTCTCTTTCCATCCATGAGAACAATGCATGATCAGGAGATATGTCTTCTTCTTGTTCCAAAGACATTCCTTCCATTTGAGTGGTAAGTACCATGTTTTCCATTTGCAAAGAGGCATATGTATAACCTCCTATGTCTGGTGCAACACCTTGAATGCGTTGTTCCACTATTCTCTATTGTAAATTGTCATGCAGAAAGTTTCTTGGCATATGTTATTCATTGGAGATGAAACACCAAAAATTGGTATCATCAGCAAGATTATTTTTCCCTGCCACCAACTCTCTATTTGAACTCAGTGGAACATTTTGTAGTGGAGTAGGTACTGACACAATCTGATTGTTTGGTGGACTCTGTGTATTTGTTTACGTACCTCCTTGGAACTAGTTCTACTAGTAAGAAGGTCTTTTGCTTTGGAAATTTTGGTAAGCTAGCTTTAGAGCTATGGATTGTTGCCACTTGATACTAGTTATTTCATTTAAGAAGGACCACAACAACTCCTTTATTTCACTAATCTCAACCGCTGAAGAGTTAGATGTAGAAGAAACATTTTGCGGTGTGCTTAGATATGTTTATATAGATTGGGGAGGAGTAGACACATTGGTTGAAGCTATCTCCAGGGCGGGGGTTGATAATTCTGAAAATACAAACATAGCGGGCTGAGGTGGTAACTTTCTGGCATCAATCAAATTATTCTCTACCTTAACAATAATGCTATATGCATTTGACAAGGTATTCCCACCAAGATATTGAATCATCATTGAGATGTCGACATTGATAGATTTTAGGTAGATCATGAATCTCAAATCAAGAGGCGAACAAATAGAGGTCTAGATCCTTTCCTAATTCATTTGGAACCTGGCATTAAATTCACTCATGGCCTCTTGAGGGGCTTGCTTAATGGTCACAAGTTGTTGGAATAGCCAAGACCAATCTCTGTTGTTTGAAAACCGCTCATAAAAAGGATCTCCAAGCTGATCCTTGGTGCCAATAGTATTGGCTTCCAGAGTATGGTACCAATCTAGTGCTTTTCCTTTGAAAGAGGTTGGAAATAACCTCAACACTACATTTTCATCAATGACACCATGTACCAACCACACATCTGCCAAATCTTGCAGATGGTCGAATGGTGTTTTTAACCTTCCCCAATGAATTTCGGTAAAGCTTTTAGAGCAGAGGTTGGGATAGGAGCCCACATAGCTAGTGCTACTAGTGCTATAAGAGGACCTTTGATGTCCCGAGCTACATAAATTTTGTTAGCCATTGCCAATGAGGCCTACGGAGGGGTCAGAACGTTCACTCGACGGGCCTTTGCTTGTATTGTTACCAGTGGTGGTACTAGTAGGCTAGGGTTATTCACTATTTGAGATATAGTAACAAGTCTATGGCTCATACACCCACTTTAAATTTAGATAAATTTGAACTAGGTTCTATTGGCCATTCCAAAAAATAACTATTGATGCCTAAAACTTCTAGGCATATAGCCCTATGGAAAACTCGATTAATGGGGGGACCAATTGCACTAAATTGAGTAACCTCTAGATTTTAAAGAAACTGGATCTTCGATATATTATGGGCTGAAAAGGGAAAAGGAAGCATATATAAAAAAATAAAAGTCTAACACTAAGGTGATGTGCCAAGATTTAAATGAATAGGCACAAGAAATCTTCCTTTCAGGTGAGATTTGAAGGCTCACATAATAGTTTATATTCTCAAAATAACAGAAAGCATAGATTAAATTCTTGAGAAGGTAATCAAACAACATAATATGACCTCCATATGCATTCACTAAAGAAGAAGAGTACAAACATGATCTAAATAGTGAAATTATAAAAGCTTTGATAATGAACAACTCATTGCTATGATATTTAGCACAGTATAATGTTTCATCAATTAACTCAGAAACAAAGAGGCCAAAAAAATTAGCACAATTTGTTAGTCTTAATACAAGAAATAAAAAAATACAAAGGCCAAAAATATTCTAGTCTTTCTCTCTATAATTTCTAAACCCTTTATCAAAGACACAATGCCCTATTTATAGATTTCATCCACTACCTAGATCCGAATAAAAAAAATTCTTGATCAATGAATCATGCCACTTGTCACAATGATTCTCAAATAAAAATCACAATAGAAAGATTCTTTGGTTTCCTCGAACAAAGTGCACTCTGTTGAAAATTTTGGTTGTGGACCTAGAGGGGAAGCAACAAAATTATCATGAAGACATGTGTCTAGCCATCTGAAGAATCGGTTAGGACATGTGGCAAAGATGCATAGCCTTATATTAATTCCTCCTTCCCTTGAGAAAAAATTTCCTGCAGAGGTGACCGATGGAGCAGAGGTGGGGGCCTTCATTCATCTTTTATTTCCTTGAGATGCAATCCCCATGGAGATGACATGTGGCATGACTTTGGCATAAGCTTCTGACTATGAGGCCCACCCAAAAAAGCGTCTGAGGGTTTATGCATTGAGGAAACGATGTTTGGTTCACTATCAAGAATAAATCATATGGTTTTGAAGGTACAATCTCATGTCCACTTGAATTTTCACTGCCAATATCATTATGTACTTCCATTTGAAATATGGAAGCAACAATCTAAAACTCTAAGCAATCAAGTTTAGAATGCTTGTTTGTGCCATGGATTCTACACCATCTAGATAATGCAGCTTTGACTAGGTACACTCCACTTGATATTTTTTTGGGGTTGCCAGGTGGGTCAAGTGGTGTTGGGAAACCTCCATTGTTGGGCCTTATGTTGAATTTTTTTTTTTCTTGGGGCTTACCTCCTTTCAAAATTCTATCCAGAACATTGTTCTCATTTGAAATTCTACCCTGAGCTTTGACCTAGATCATGATGGTCATGACTGTAATTGGCTTGAATATTCCTCTGTGAAGCTTGTTGTTGATTGTTCTGATTCCTAGAGTAGGTAACCTGTAGTTAGCTTCTTCACTTGCTCAACCAACTCATCTATTCACTCCTTTTCTATGGTATTATGTACTGAGGTAGAATTTTGAAGATATACAGGATACATTGCAGAAGAATTTTGCACATAGGAAGGTACCTCATAATTTTGTAGATATGATGGTATATTGGAATTTAGAGGGTGAGCTAGTGGGTTTGAATTCTGAAAGTAACTAGGCATGGATGAAGCTTGATTCAATGGGGGACTCAGGTGTGGTACTAATAGAAATTGAGGCACCTGATTCAACAAAGGAGTTTGATTGGCTAGAGCCTAACTCAAACCTTGAACTTGTACATGATGTGTAGCTTGACCTAATGAAGGTAGTGGGCCAGTGAGGTGTTGACCCAAGTTTGCACTTTACTTAATTCCCTCTGCATACATAGCCACTAAGTTTTCCAGGCCTAGGTTGGCTCTTTGTACTAAAGTTGAAGTGAGACAATCCAAGGCCTCATAATACATTAATCTAGCTAAAGTATCATCAACAACATAAGGGTCCTGGAGCCTAGTGTAAGCATGATGATACCTATTTTTGAAAGTATTAATTGGCTCACCTAGTTCCCTTTTAGTGCAAGAAAATTGACGGTACAATTGAGAAGGGCTTATCGGGACTATGAACTTGGCAAGAAAATCCTTCTTCAAAGCATCCCAAGTTGTGATTAACCCTGCAGGTAAATGAATCTACCAATAACATGCTTCTACCCCTAATGAGTATAGGAAAATCCTTCATGCAATATCTTCGTGGTCAATCATCCTATCTTTAAGAGTCACCTCAAATATTCGTGTGTGTTCTTCTGCAATCCTGTAAGGGTCATTAGTATGAAATTTGGAACATAAACCTTCAACATTTTTTGGCTCTTAAGGATAGTTATTGAAGGTCAAAGGTGAAGGGTTTTTTTCCAACCAAGCCATTGGTGGATGCGGGGGTTGTAATGGCTAGTTTACAATAACTTGAGGTTGGGGTACAACAATTTGAGTATGATCTGAAGATAAAGATGAAGAAGTGGATGATGCAGATGATGGTTAAGGTGGAGTTAGAGCTCGGGTAGGAATGAGAGGTGGTGCTAAAGATGAATTTTCCCATTTCTTGCCTCTCCTAGCCCTGGTAGGGGTCTTTAACTCCTGAAATTATCCTTTATCAGTGGTTGATCTAGTAACTCTATAAAATATTTGAGGATAAAATGACCAAGTTCAATCCAACTTTGTTCAAATGACCCTCCTTCTAGCACTAATTCTATTGATGAGTGGTTCTGTAATACTCAACACACATGAAGCACATGCACTCCATCTCTCTTGAAAGGTAATTTCCTTTAGACAACCTTGAAAAGAAACCCCAGGGTCTCTAATATCAGGTATTGACAATACATAAACAACTCAGTGGTAATGTGTAATGTTGGTTATCACAAAGGGAATTTATGGTAAATAAAGACTAAAAATTATAGGTCTATAATAAGGGTTTTGTAAGATTTGAGAATAAGGATAAACCTTAACTATAATTTCTAGATTTGAGATCTAAAAATAATTATTTTATCAAATATATCAATTTAGTGATGTTTTAATCCTAAACTAACACAAATTTCAAAGAAATGACAAAATATTTAAGGGATTTAGAGATATCTTAATCTAAAACCTAAGTGAAATCATGTAAAAAAAATAGAATTTAAGGTGGACAAATCCCCAATAACTAATTCTTTCTTAACCAAGATGTAATCCATAGTATCACAGAAATAGTGCAATCTTCAAAGGAATGTAAATATTTTCGGATTGTGAAACATTTAAACATATACGTAGATTTGAATATCATGCATAAACATTCAAAATTAAATTAATGCAATAAGATATGGCCTAGGCTAACTATGTAAAGTGACTTACAATAAGCAAGCCCCAAATAGTATGGACAATAGATTCATCAAACACCTTCAATACATCATCACCAACATGAAATAATTGTAACTAAATCTGAAACTAATTAAATGAAATAGCTTGGAAACATAGGAAGCATGCACAAGAATGAAATAAAATAGAAAAGAGAACCAAGTCAATGTCTTCTCTTATATTATCTTCATCAAAATTTTGCAACAATTCCAGACTCAGCCTTTCAAATGAAGAGAGGCCTCATATTTATAGAGTTCAACACAAATCTAGGGTTAAAAACCAGCAGTCCAAATTTCATCATAATATGGGCACCTAAATTAGGTTGGCCGAAATATGTTGGCCTCATACAATTCTAATGCCCATTTAAAATTTAAAAAAATAAAAAACCCATTTTTCAATGGAATTCCTTTAAAGATATTAAATAAAAGCTCCTCGCACTAATTTCTAGGCAATTGACTTGTCCTTTAGCTTGTTGATGAAGAAAGGATTTTCTTTTGAGATGGATATGCCATTTATTCATTCTCCTTACCCATTCATTGTGTCATAGAAAACTCTTGAAATCTATTAAACACCTTATTCAAGTCGGACTAGTTGGGAGTTGGGATAAACTTTAAGCTCATAGTAGTAGACTCTATTTCATTTTCATATTTTTTTAATACCTTATCCCAATCAAAATTGGATTATTGATATTTTAAAATCATAGTAACATACATGGCCACATCCTCTAAGTGATGTTTTGTAAGAACTCCATCTTTTACATGTGGATAGGAATCTTTCAACCATTGCTTCAATATATCAGACTTCATGTAATATTTGCTTAAAGTCTTCCCTGTCATTACTTTAAGAAACAAGGTGTAGCCAACAATGATATCACTTAAATCATTTTGCATTTTGGGAATACGCTCCAGAGATTTATCCATTACCTCCCTTTTGAATTTGAAAAAATCTATCCATTCGTTCATTTTCTCTATGTCTTCAGAGGAAAGGACATTTTCTTTTATTAGCACCTCCTCAATATTTTCAAGAACCCTCACCAACCTAACTATAGACTTGTCATCACATGCTTTACATTTTGTTACCATTTGTTATAATTTATCCTAAAAATAAATATTCTTCTCATACAATTGTAGGATTTCTTCAATTAGTGGAATACCTTTCTAATACACTCCATCCACCCAATATTGAGCTACTTGTGCTAATATTTTCATTTTCTCCAGCTCATTGATGGCATATTTGAACATGATGGTACATTGTGTAGATGATCCTACCTCAGTTTTATTTTGAAGAGGCTTCACTAGATGTACATATTTCCACAGATCTTATACCTTTTTTTTTAAATTCTCTTTGGCCTTTACTTCTTTGTCCAATCTTTTCAAAATAGCATCCACCGATCCTTTCAGATCTTCAACTTCCTATTTCTTAGTTGATGGGCCAAAATTACTTGTTTGCATATTATAATCATCAGGAGTAATTTCTTCTTTATTCTTCTCCACTGCAGGGGTAGAAATGTGCAACACCCTATTATTAGATCCATCTTTTTTAATCCTGGAAATTATTCTCGCCTTCTTCTTCTCGTTGGTTTTATTCAAACCTACCAATTATTTTTCCCAATCTAGAGCATTTGGCACCTCTACATTTGTATCAATATTTTTATTATTTTATCCTCGGAGGTCTTATTCCTTTTGAGTTTTATCTTCTTCTTTATTTACCTCCTCCTCTTTCCTCTCTTCTAATAGATTCAACATTAGCTTCTTCCATTTTCTCTTACTCTTTTTCCTTTTCTGCATCAGAAACATCATCATTGAATTGTTCTTTGAAGTTTTTGCTAAGATCCCCATCCTTGGGAGTTTCTTTTCCTTCATCCGATAATTGATCCTTGGAAACATCCGTAAATTTTGCACCTTTTTCTTCTATTTCCTCTTCCTTATCAAAAGAAATAGCCTCTTGAGGAGGCTCAAGTGGAATATTCCCTGTGATCCCTTCTTCTTCAACTTTGTCTTTGTTAGATGGAAATGCTTGTACAACCTTCTCCAATTCTCCAACTACTCTTTCAATGTTATATAAGTTGGGAAATGGAATACCTAAATGAGTAGAAGCTTTCCTTGTATATACTTGAGTTCTTTCCTTCGAACTCTCAACATTGATGGCCTCTTCTTGGGTTCCCCCTTTTGTATCTTGTGGATTCTCCTAACTATATTTATCTTTCTACTACTTTTTTAGAGGGGAATCATTTCAACCACCTTTACCCCTTCATATAATAAATCTCCTTTTCTTGGTGGCTAAGGTTGAGGGGATGTTTCTTTAGTTTCCTCAATGATAAACTTGGTATGTTTCTCTTCTTTGGGATAGGCTACCTCTTGGGTTCTTTTTTTTTCACCTTAGCCTATTGTTTCCCCTTTTTCCTTTTGATAATCAATGGCTCATCTTCCTATGATTCTTCTTCTTAAGAAGCAACAACCTTATCTTTGTATTTCTGAGATTCCTCTTCTGAAGAGGATTGTGATTCCAGGTCTCCCATCAATTCATATGTGAGATTGACCTCATCTACCTCCAATTCTAGTATTTTATGTTTTCCCTATTGCTTGGAGTATTTGAGGAATGGAGCAGTGACCTATACCAAATCTGTAATCTCCTCCTCAACCCAATATATTGGAGGGAAGGGCTTATTAGATACTTCCATGTAATCATGGTACTAAATCAAATCCTCATCATTATCAATTTGGTTTGGGACCTCCATGATCCTGTACAATTTTATCATCTTCAAAGACAACCTAGAGAGTTTTCTCTTGAATACTTCCAACTCATCTCTAAATTTTGTCCACTAATCCTCAATATCCACCTTATGACTATAATCCATTGAGGCTACTTTTTGTGCTATTTCATAAGGGTCAAAGTGGCTCCAGAATGTATGTGTAGGAAAACTGAGGTATGCCATCTAAGTTTTTGAGTGTTGGGAACTTTGGAAAGAAGGAAAATCCTCCCAATCATTAATCTTCAGGGGGAATTCCCCTCCAACTCTTTTTGTATGCATCTTCTTCAAAATTTTATCAAATACAACTAATTTCCTTGTTAACTACAATAACTAAACCTTATCAGTTGGGTATTGTGGAAGCTTTTATGGTACCAAGGACCATCCTTGAATTGTAATATATGTAAACTTTGGGAATTTCAAATACAAATAACCATATTTCTTCACAAGCTCCATGACTTTAGCTAAAATCCTCACATGCAATGATTCTTGCAAGGTCCTTGTGATGTACATGGTGAATGCATCATTCACCCTTCTATAGTGTGAGGTACTTGAAAAATGAAATTGGGGATAAATCTCATAAAAACATATTCTCCTATAAATCCTTTGTAGCTCAATCCCTTGTATTTGAAACTTCTTGCAAAAATAGAGACAATGTAGGAAGTCATTGTGAACTTCCTTTCATATTGTACTACAATCAACTACTTATCCAAGTTTTCACTGATCACTCCAACCCAATGATAATTAGTGCCTTTCTCAATCTCCATAATTACATAGAACATCCAATCTTCAAATAGAGAAGCCTTATCCAATCCCATCACTCTATTGAGAAGAGTGATTATGTCATTACATTCAACCTTGAAGTCACTTCTATGTAACAATTTTGGAATCTTAGAGTAGTGTGACCTAGGTTTATCATTCCATGAGGCATTAGTCATTTCTAGTTCCCTCTCAAGGTTATCAGCGTAAAACTCCTTCACTGTATCAATATTGAATTTCACCAATTTGTGGTGTGAAAGAATGCCAAAGGGCTCAACCAAAGTTTCCTTAATTATATTGGCCAATATCCTACCTTGGGGGCCTATTGGTGTTTCCAACTAATGGTATAACATATCCTATAAGGTAGCTACTCATTATAATCAGAGACCCTAGTTCAGTGGAAAACAAATAGGAGATGATTGATTTACAAGCCTCTCCTATGCACTTTAGGCTATGCAGGACCAAGGTGGGTATCCCTATACATTAAGGTAGATCATCATACAACAATGGTGGAAGGCCTTCAATGGGATAAATCATCTACACAACTCTCCCTTGTCTTCAATATCTTATGGTAGTATGGAAATAAACATAAAAATAAAATATAGGAAATTAAAAGGTTCTCTTTTCAATTGAAATTGGATCCACCTCAAACTTAGGATTATGAACTTAGACTGACTAGTTCCTTATCCAAACAAAGTCCAAAAACAAAGTAACACTCCTACAATAGGCCCACCCTGGCTTCTTATAAACTTGCTACCTTACAACAAGAAACCAAAAAAAGAACAAAACTATCAAACTTCTTTGAAATCCCTATTGCATAATCACAACCTTAACATATGACTTGAAAGATATTACTCTGCTCCTTGAACAAAAAATAAAAAATAAAAAATTTAGGATCAAAGATAGTGAGTACAAAACTGGAGAGGATAATAGAGCTCATACAATATTTAAGAACAAAATGCAATGAACATTTGGGTCATCTATTTTTATTATAGAAAAAATATTACAACATTTCCTTTCTAAGTGTAAGACAAAAACACCATATAGACTAAGACCAAAGACTTACAAAATACACAAAATTTTCCTTTATAGTGCAGGCATAAATCCAATTTGAATTTGAAATTGCTAACCCTAACTAAACTAGGGTTTTGGACCCAAGGACCCAAATCAAACTACAGTCCACCAAGAATTTCCCCCCAAAATGATGAAACAACCAAAAATGAATTCCCCTGACACCTCAAGCACACTCCAACATTAATGGTGCACTAAAAATAGGCATGGAACCCCCATAGAAATTTGTGATCAAAATAGGAAGAACATAGCTTGACAAAGAGTATAACCATTGCAACATTTTAGGAAATAAATGGTGCAACTCAGAAATCACTTCGGCCTTGGAATAAGCTTGAGAACATGATCTAAAGCAATTTGGAGTTGATCTGGTAGTTGAGAAACAAATGCACCATTATTACATAGGCAATACCTATGAACATGAGTAGCTAGCCATTAGGAAATCACACTTTGAACTATAGTCATTGATTTATCTCACTCACGCCAAGATCCAATGCCTATCACTCACTACAATAACTTTAAAACTTGATTGTTATATTTAAACCACTTTAAATTTGGGTCACTCGATCACCATCAACACCTACCACATCATCTATCCTCCCACCTAGGTCCCACCAGAGACATGCGTCAACAGCCCGCTCACCCTACTGAAATATTTTATTAAATATTAAGATCAAGTGGGGAGTGCGGGGAGTGGTCAAGATGCAACCAAGTCACCAAATAGGGACCGTCAATCCAAGTGCCCACCACTTTTGCTAGGATTGAAGACTGCGAGACCCATGCCATGTACATGCTACATGGAAAAATCCCGCTCACACTATTGCTTTTTAGAAAACAATACTGTATTCTTGCAGGGTTATTGGGGAATGACTGAGATGTATTCAACGATCTCACTTTATTTTCCGTCATTCGATCAAGGGCCCACTTTCACACTTAAAGGTTTAATATGCACATGTATATAAGTTATGAGTTAAAAAGGGGGCTTCCCTAGGACATAAGACTTAGGGGACAAAAAATATTTAGCCTCGCGACTTAGGGAAATGAAAAAATATTAGAAGGGGCTGCAAAGACCGAAAAGACAAGGTGAAGGGGGCCTGTGAACACACAACCGCCTAGTCATACGTTTTAACTTGAATGACTGGGAATTGGGAATAGGAGGTCAACATGATTTTAGAACAAAAATTGCACACCAAGGGTTTAGGGTTTTTATGATATAAGGGTTTAAGCCTTTTATGTAATTTTTGAACCTTAATCAGAAAAAATGGAGGAAATTCAGAGGCTCAGGAGGAAAAAATTATGGAAATGACCATGGATCTTACAAGTTCCACTTATGGAACCAATTGGGTACATCTTCTTCACAAAGTAGAGAGAGAATTCAATTACTTTTGGGAGAGAAGACCACTAAAAATCAAAACAACAATGACAAAATAGGAAACAATGATACAAATGTGCATGGATATGTCCTACTAATGAAAAGTAGGGTTTGAGGAATTTTCCATGCATTGGGAATTCCAACATTTCACCATTTAGATTTTACAAACAATAGGAATTTTTACCTTAATTACCCCAAACAACATAAGGGCCAATCCAAAGGGCCTCAAATTTACCATGTTCTCCCTTGTCCCGAATTCTTGCATTCCAAATTAATACAAAATATCTTGCAACAAAATTTCTTTCTATAGCCTTCTTGTCAAAAAGGTATTTGACCTGCAACTACTTCTCTATATTAATATTGTGGGTTGCTCTTCTTGATTCATCCAATTTTGTTAGTTGATTGATCCTATTACTCATGCTTTCATCAATATCTTCTTCATATTCTTGGATGAATTTATAGACTACTAATAAGTTTTCATTGGTATTATTTCATCCAATCCATACACTAGTTCTTAAGGAGATCTTTTTATGGCCTTCTTTAGTGTAGTTCTATCAACCCATAGAGCTAATTCTAACTTTGAATCCCAAGACTTTTTATTTTTATCCATGGCTCTTTTCATGATCTTCATGAGGATTTTTTTACTGGACTCAACTTGTCCATTTCCCTATGGGTAATAAGGAGAAGAATATGACATGGCAATTCCATAACTTCTACAAAAATTAGTGAATTCTTCAAATTTGAAACACATAGCATTTTATATAATTAACTTTGCAGGGGTACCAAATCTGATTAGTATATTGTCTATAAGAAAATTAATAACAACCTTACTAGTCACCCTCATTGAAATTGCCTCCACCCACATGGTGAAGTATTCTTTGGCAACTAGTATCCAACTATGACCACCACTATATTTTTCATTGAACTCACCAATAAAATCTATGCCCCATTGCTGAAAAGGAGCCTCAACATTTTGTGTTCTAAGGGGAAAAGCACCAGAAAAATTCAACTTACCGGAAAAACCTCTAGCAAGCATCAAATTTTCTCACCATTTTCTATGTATCAAAGAAGAGGGATGGCCACCAATACCCATATCTTAGGATCTTATGGGTAGTCATTTTGGTTGTGTAATGGCCTCCACAAACTCCACCTTGCATCTCTTCTAGAATCTTCTCTGCTTATTTTTCATCAACACACCTCAACATAACACCAACCCTGTCTCTCCAATATAAGCAACCCTCAATCATAACATATATAATTTATTTTAGCTTTAGGGTCCTTTAATGATTATTAGTCATGTGATCAAGGAAAGACATATACCTTAGATAATGTGAAACATCTCTATACTAGATGTATTCCTAGACCATGCACTCCTTTGTGTGAAAATCTTCATTGAGTTGATTTATCTAATTGACTTACAGGTTTGATTCAGCCATAAACTTGGTTAAACCCTATCCTCTAACTAGTGTAGTGATCTGAACATCAATATTAAATTCCTAAATTTTATTGATCCACCTACACCTTCTTCTTATGACTTCTTGCTGAGTAAATATATCTTTAACTACAACACTAGGTACATAAGCCACTATCTTAGCACCCACAAAATAGGTTCTAAAATTCTTCACTACCTTCACTAAAACATAGGCCTACTTCTCCATAATATCATTCTTCAATTCTGCTACCTGAAGTGATTTGCTAAAGAAAGCAATGGGTTGTTCATACCCTTCATCATTTTTTTGTAATAGGACAATAGAAATGGTGTGGAATTGTGGATATAAAATCCCTCGAGCTCCGTTTGGGTTGCTAATACTATTTTGCTTGGCTTCCGCCTATGCCCCATATATTTGAATATCTTTGGCCCCCTTTTTGAGGAGCTTCACCTGTTGTCGCCACATGTCTGTCGTGTGCTCCTCGCAAGGATTTCCTTCCTCACTTTTCTACCGAGCTCCAACATGCTTCCATGTGTCAGAAACACACATATTTGAGGCTTGCTTCCCTTTGCTTCTCTATCGATCTATGACCACGTGCCACATAGCATCGTTCTGCATACACATTTTTGGCAGACCCCACAATCAACATAGGTAAAAAAGACTTCTCCATGTTTCTTCTCCATGGGGATTTCATTGGATGGAAGGAAGGAATGAGCAACAAGCTACGCCATATTTCCACCTGTCCTAACTGACTATTTGGGTGAGCGACACATATCTACATGGGATTTTGTTGTTTCTACATTGGGACCACTACCATCATTTGCAAGGGATACATCTGGCTTGATGGCAACTGTATTCTATGCCTCATAATATTTTACGTTGCAACGGCCTAGGGAAATCATTGCGATGGACACCATTTCTCTTACCTTGGAATCTTTTATGTTACTAGCTTTCAGGCGGTGGGATAATTTTCTATAAATATTGCTTCTTCTTTTTGAAAATGAGCTCGGAACATACAAAAAAATAGTGAAAAAGACACTAGGCCTTTTGTATTTTTTTTAGATTATTGTATAAGACTTACAAACTATGCCATTGTTCAACCTTTCTATTTCTTATCTATTTGAAAAAACATTATACTGTGCCATTATTGTACTAGGTAGTTTATTTGTAGAACTTCTATAATTTCAATATAATTTTGTTGATTTAGACCATGTCTTGGACTCTTCTTTTCAGTGAATGTGTATGGGAGTTATTTTATGTTATTTGATAAATTATTCAGGTTTTCATCTTTGATTTTTGTTATTCTAGGACACGCAGGTTGCTAAATAGGCCCTTAAATCCCATCCAAAAGATAGATTTATCATGCCCACACCTACATCTTGGAACATATCCTTAGTTAGATGTTTATTTTATATATCTGCTTCCTTTTCCCATTCCAAACCCTAAATTATAGAATAATATGGCTTCTTAAAAACCTAGAGGTTACTGAGTTTAGCGTAATTAGTCCCCACATTAACTGAGTTTCCCATAAGGCTGCTACTTGTCAAATTTTGGCATCAACAGTTTCTTTTTCTGGAATTGTCATTGGGACTGCTTAAATATACCTAAACCTAAAGTGGGTGTATGATTCATCGACTTGTTACTAGATTCAAAATAATGAATAACCTTGGCTTGCTAGTGCCACCACTAGTAACAGTACGAACTAGAACCCATCCAATAAACGTTTTGATCCCTCCACCAACCATGTTACCAATTTCTAATAGAAATTATGTGGCATGGAATGCTGAAAGACCCCTTGTAGAACCACTAGCACCCACCATGTAGGCCCCTATCCAGACATCTACTTTAAAAGCTATACCAAAATTCACCAGGGATGGCTTGAAAACACCATTCGAACACCTGCAAGATGTGGTGGATGTGTGTTTGGTGAATGGTGTTACCGACCAAAATTTAGTGCTAAGGTTGCTCACAACCTTTTTTAGAGGTAAGGCGCTAGATTGGTATTGCACTTTGCAAGCTAACACTATTGGTACCTAAGATTAGCTCGAAGATCCTTTCTATAAAATATTTTTGAATGATGGAGATCGGTCTTCACTATATCAACAACTAGCGACCATACAGGAGGCCCCATATGAAGCTATCACTGACTTCAACGCCCAATTCCACACAACTTGGTAGAGGATCTAGGTTGCTATTCACCTACTAGCTGAGTTGGCATTCATGCTCTACCTAAAAGCCATCAATGTCGACATCTTGATGATGATCTGGTCCCTTGGCGGAACCACTCTACCGAATGCATACAACATCATTGTTAAAGCAAAGAATAACATGATCAACACCAGAAAGCTGCCACCTCGACCCACTATGCCTATTTTTCTAGAAATATCAATTCCCTCCTAGGAAATAGCATCTACTAGTGCACCTGCTCCTCCCTAATCTATGTACACATATGTAGGTGCACCATAGAATGTTGCTACCACATCTGGCTCTTCAAAAGATGAGATGAGTGATGTCTAGGAGTTGTTGAAGAATATATCAAATGAAATAACCACCATCAAGCGAAACTAGTCCGCACCTCCGAAGCCAACCTACAAAAACTATCAAGGTGGAAGATATTTCTACCAGCACTATCAGTTCCAAGAAGGCTCGTGCACAAATCCATAGGCTCAATCAAATAATCAAATAGTGCCAATACCCACTCTGCTACAAAATTCTTACTCGAGCTCAAGCAGAGAGCTGACCGTGGGGCTCAACAATCTCACCAATGACATCAATCCCTGGTGCTTCCTCTACGGCAACATGCATATGCCCTGAAACTGTCTGTGCAACAACCTACAACAAAAGGTGGCAGAACAACGTAGTCAGGACGTGGTGTTAGACCCTAGAGGTTATGTATATTCCTCTCACCAGATGGAAAACACTGTACTTACCACTCAAATTCAAGGGATGTCCATGGAACAAGAAACCAACATAGCTCTTGACCATGCACTCTTCTCATGGATGCAAGGAGAAGAGGTGGTATTTGCAAATGAGGCATCCACATTGGAGACCCCAGAAGTGTAGTGTGATTACAACACTTTCTCAAAGAGGCGATTCATGGGTGAACCAGTCATCCTACAACCCAAAAGTGCCTCCGACCAAAATCCTAGTACCTCTGCAATTGCACAACAATTTTATCCATGAAGGGAAATTTTTATAACCACGGCTAAGGAACATAAGCCTTGAAATCCACTACCATTCAATGTGGTGGAACAAATGAAAAAAAACCTCTGCTAACATGTCCCTTTGGGATATCTTATCTATTCTGGAGCGGAAGTCATTATTGTAGAAGGCCCTCTAGGATGATGCAATTATTGAAACAACAGAGAAATCACTCAAGGGTAGGGTCATTGATCCATCAAATCCTACCAAATTTCTCACAAATAGTACAAAGGAGGCCTCTACCAAAGTTAGAGATAAGCCAAAAATAAAGCCCTTTTTCCTAACTCTTATTATTGGGAAGAAATTATTGCACAATTCTATGATCGACTCTGGTGCTAGCAACACAGTCATGCCCAAGCAGATAGTTGAAGCCTTAGGAATTAGCTATGAACATTTAAAAAGGGGGGTTATACAACTTAATGGGAACAAGGTTGAAACCATAGGTGTCATTAATAACCTCCCCTTGACAATATTCTCCTGCCCTATTATCACAGTTCCACAAGATATCATGATCATAAATGTTCCCCCCATGTTTGGTATTTTCTTATCCTGAGAATTCACTTCAAAGATAGGTGGATATATTTCTTTGGATTGGTCACACTTGATCCTTAGGACCAAGCATGAAGCTTAAATGAAAATAATGTCTGAACCTTTACATTTAGAACATGTGGCTGATGAAGCCATGATCAACTTTGAGGCTTCTCATACCTCTTTCACCAAAGAGGAAACTGTAACTAGGGAAAATATCAGGTTAGCATTATAAAGCATAAACAAAATAAAACCAAGTAACAATGAAGAAAAATGGTGTTAGAAAACATGAAAACAAAGAACAATATTACCAAATGTCTTCAACCTCCATGAATCACCTCCATTGCACCTTATCCATTTGCTGCAAGTAGATAATTACCCTTAGATTTTTGTGAAAAAATATGGTCTATGACTATGCCCTAAGAAAATATTGAAGGATTCTGATGTGGTTGCAAGTGTACTCATAAAAATACTCAAGCATGAAATCTGCAAGCATAAGATGTGTCAAATGAGGGTAAAATTGCCTTTTTATAGAAAAGTCAAATTTGGATGAATGGTCAAGATTGAAAGCTAAGAGATGCCCTAAGATCAATGGCTCGAATTAAATGTGACAACCCACAGTTAGGGTTAGGGCAACATTAGTTAAAATTTCAAATGGAGGGTTGAGATTTGAGTTTAGAAAAATCAAATCAATGGATAAGAATGCAAGTGACAAGAAGATGTGGCACATAAAAAGAGGAAAGTTGAGAATTAAAATAGAAATTTAAAATTATTTGATTCAAGAGGTGATGTGGACCTTTTAAATTAAAAATAAATTTAATTCAAAAGTGGTGGGGCCCTGTGATAGTAAATAATGATTTTAAATTATTTACTTGGAGGAAAATTAGAAAGTGGGACAATTTTAAATAAATGACTTTTATTTAAAATTAGAAAAAACTAGAGTGGATAATAATTAAATAAATTATAGAAATTTATTTAATTATAAGAGGACATTAGAAGTTAAAGACGTATTTAAATAAATAAATAAAGTTTATTTATTTAAATAATCAAGAGGAAATAATGAACAAAGGATAATTAAATAAATGTAATAATTTATTTAATTATGGAGAGACATAAGAAATTCACAACGTATAAAAGACATGAATTAATTAAATAATTGAGAAATTATTTAATTAATAGTTGAAATCAGACTATAGGACATAATTAAATAATTTAATTATGTTTAAGAAGAAATGCGGAGAAAATAAAGCTTATAGGCCTAGGTCAATTTTATGTGTCTACATTTTTCCCCTCTTTGTCATAATGTAGTTTATCACATTGTGACAAAGAAAACAAGTCAAAAACATGCCCCAACGAAGGTATGGAGTATCTATGCCCCCTTGAGAAAATTTGCAAATTTTGGAAAGTATCTCGATAAGTCAATTTGATGACCAAAAATATAGTGGCATGATCGATTTTGGATTTGGACCCATTTAAGGCAGTTAAAAGGTTTGTCAAAGATGGTCAAAAGAGCCTCCAATAATAAAGCTTGCAAGAAAAACCCCAATTTCACCCTATAAATATGTTGAATTTGGGTGAAAAGTCAATTCATTTTCACTTTTACCTTTTGAGATTTGAGAGCTAAGAGAGAGAGGACCTCATGCTAAGATGGTGATTCAAGTGACTGAGCATCGAGAATATTGAGTGTGGACCTTCTAATGGCCAGAGGGTGTAGAGCCACCGATTTTGTACCTTAATCCGGCTTTGTAATTTTCTAGATTTACATGCATTTTTAGGGATTAAAGAGAGGAAAATAGATGCGTCACGACACATCTGCATTCGTGTGGCATGCATTTAATGCATCATGATGTAAATGCAAGTGATAGGATAGCCTTAGGTTTACAATGACGCATTTGAAAAATGATGAGATGCAATCACTAAATCATGATGCAAACGCTAGGTCGAGCGACACAATCACCAAATTCAAGTGTAAAAGCGGGGCTGTGTGATGCAATTGTTTTAAAGTGACACAACTAACTTTTGAAACGATGCAAGTGCTATAGGATGATGCATATTCAAGATTGTGTGATGCAATCGCCATGCCATGATTCAAATGCCTAATGAAATGACACATTTGACTTTGACTAGGGTTGACTTAGTTTAGGCTCAGTTTCCTTGATGCTTTTGATTAGATAGATGATAATGATGATATTCAATGATGTGCTAACTCCCATTTCTGCATGTGCAGAAATGATTACCACCTATTTAAATGCATGAGTTCAGGTCAGTGACATATGCCTTTAGAGATCAGTTGTATGATAGGGAGTAGAGGTGACTGATGCAACTAAGATTATACTATGTTACCTATATGCCCATAATCCGAGAAAATAGGGGTCTACTGACAACATTGGGAGAGAGGTGGCATTTAGAGACCTGCTCATTTCACATGTTGACGAGAGGCTATTGTCACCTTGGAGGATGTTTACAGGATACTATGCATTCCGATCAAAGGAGAGTGAGTGGTCTATGATCCACACCAAGGACTCAAGTCTATGATTAAGTATTATGAGCCTTTGGACAACTCAGGGCTAGGCATTGATGGTTATGAGATCAGGTGGGAGTTTGTGGATGAGGACTATGCTCAATGGGATGCGATGCTATGTACATTGATTGATGGTGTTTTAATTCTAGATCATTGGGGTCAAGGCTTTCCCATTAGATGCGGTGATGTGTTGGTTAGGATGAGATAGGATATGACTATATTTGCATGGGGACTATGTTTACTCAGGATGCTTTATCATCAGTTACATGAGGTGGCCTATAGAGAGGCAAGCAATATTAGCTATGGTAGCACATGGAAAATTCATGGTAGGAGGGTCTTGAAAGAGAACAATCTAGACCATGCAACAAGAGTTACACAACCGAAGAAACACAAAATATGGATGCAAATACATATTAGAAGATTTTTATTGTAATAAATTTCAATTACATACAGTCAACTGCATCTAGGCTTATAGATTCGGCTCATAGGCCTGATAAAACATGCTCAAAATACAATATTCCTATATTCTCCTTAGTGCGAGCTAAAATATTACATGTCAAACCTTAATTCTACTTAATCTACTTCCTATTGATCAGTTACAATGATTTATATCACATCTAGGGTTCTAAAATCATTTGTGTCGGCCAAAGATAATTATAATCTCTAATGAAGAAAATGTAACGTGCATGAAATAGGTCGGCCTTCAATTTGAATTTCTCCTCGGTGGGTGCATAAGATGAAGTGTGGACCTAAAATTAAGGTCGAGCACACTCCATAGAACAATTTGAAACACCTTGCAAGGATCCGCAAGTTACAAGAAAGATCCATAAGAGATTAAACTAGCCGTTAGGTTTGAAATTATTCCGATGTCGGTTCAAGAACTTGTCACTTACTTTGAAAGCGATAAATTTCTAGAAAAAGATCCAATCATGCTGAAATATTGGAGTAGGGAAAATGAACATGTCCATGATGAAAGTATAGATCCAAAGGATTTGGTGAAAAAATATGATGAAATACCAAATCTGCCAACTTGAACTGAACAAGAACAAGAACAAAACTTAAAGAAAATATTTTTGGTTGATGCAGGATTGCAAGTAACCAAGGATGCTCCTGCATCAGACATGCAAGGTTATTTGAAAAGTGAGTCCCTCACTTTACTGGGGCTAAAGGAAAACCAATACGGTCTACCTCAGCTTGAGAAATCCAAGAAGAATTTCCCACTAGTCTTCCCTTCCACTTTACAAGATATTATTTGCACTATCTTCCATGCATTGTCCTCCCATCTTTGATATCCAAAACCTCTTATATCTCATCTAATTGTTGTTTAGGAAATTGTTTCTCCAATTTTTATTTATTGCCTTCACTGAACTTTAATTCATGGTACTGATGTAGGTCTGCAATGTTGAATATAGGTTATATACCCATGCCATCCGGTAACTCTACTTCATATGCATTTCGTGAATCAAATTTCTTCAAAATCTTATAGGGTCCAAACTTCCTCATCTCGAGCTTATTGTATGTTCCATATGAAAATATTTCCTTCCTCAAATACACCATCACTTCATCTCCAACTTCGAACTCCTTATGTCTCATTTTTTCATCTGCTTACTCCTTATACTTTTGGTTCATCTCTTCTAATTGTTGTCTTACTTGAGTATTCACTTTCTTCATATGTTCTCCAAATTCCTCTGCTTTTGCACTCCTTTTATATTCCTTATTAATGTCTCATAACTCTGATATACCTCTAGGGTGAACTCTAGTAACAATCTCAAAAGGTGTATTTCTGGTACTCCTATTCACTGAATTATTCCAGGAAAACTCTGCATGTGCAAGGACTAAATCCCAACTTCTAGTCTTCTCTCAAACCAAACATCTCAGAAAATTCCCCAAACTCCTATTTACTACCTCGGTCTGTCCATCAGTCTGTGGGTGAAAAGTAGAATTGAAATTTAAATGTCTTTAATTTCTTCCAAAGTCTTCTCCAAAAGTAACCAACAAACTTTGTATCTCTATCTGAAACAATACTGCTAGGTAATCCATACAATCTGACTAATTCCTTCAAAAACAATTTTGATATATGTACTATTTTTGTTGTCTTCTTACAAGGTATTAAATGTGCCATCTTAGAAAATCTATCCACCACCACAAATATAGAATCATTACCTCTTTGTGTCTTCGGCAAACCAAGTATGAAATCCATGTTGATATCCTCCCAAGGTCTCTCCAAAATTTTCAAAGGCTTATACAATCCAACATTCTAACTACTCCCTTTTGCAGCTTGAAAAACTCTACAACTCTGTACAAATTTTCTAACATCCTTATGAATCTCTGGCTAAAAGTAATTCTCACTTACCAATGCTATTATCTTATCAATTCCAAAGTGTCTTGTCAATCCTCCACTATGTTTTTCTTTCACCAAATTGTCCCTCATTAAAATATAGGGTATACACAACTAATTCCCTCTAAACAAAATATCCTCCTAAAGGAAATAATCCAACCACTGACTTCTATCCTCCAAGACTAGTTCTTTACAATATCTCAAAGGTTTTGCAAAATCTAGGTCTTCCTCATACAATTTCTTCAATTCATCAAAACCTAATGTCTCCACTCTGATTTCTGCCAGTAAATTCCTTCTTGTACTCAGAGCATCAACAACTCTATTTGAATTTCCTTTCCTATGTTTCAAAACAAAAGTATAACTCTACAAAATTCCACCCATCTCATGTGTCTTTGATTTAACTTACCTTGACTGTTCAAATATTGCAATGCCTGATGATCTATATATAACACAAATTGCTTAGGAAACAAGTAATATCTCCACTTCTTCAAGGCTTGAACTATAGCATAAAACTCCCGGTCATACATTGAATACCTTTTCCTAACATCATTTAATTTCTCACTGAAATAAGTTGCTGGTCTTCCTTCTTCACTTAATATTGCTCTAATTTCATTTCCACTTGCATCATAGTCTACTTGAAATACCTTATTAAATTCTTGTAAATCCAACATAGGCTGCTCAGTCACCTTCTATTTCAACATCTCAAAACTCATGTCTGCTCCAGATGTCCACCTAAAATATTTCTTATCCCCTCTCATTGTTTCTGTCATAGGACTACAAATAGAACTGAAATTCCTAATGAACTTCAGTAGAAACTAGCCAATCCATGAAATGATCTTACATCTCCAATGCTTTTCGATATAGGCCATTTGAAAATTTATCTTACCTTCTTAGCATCCATCTCCAATCAATCAATAGATATCACAAATCCCAGATATA